>JAJJWM010000325.1:0-23740 GCA_021655865.1 Fusarium guadeloupense | reverse complement strand
CCCTCTACTCCACGAGGCGCAACCCACACAGATAGATCTTCAGGTTCCTAGATTTCTCGGCCGAGTCAAGAGCCAACATCTCCGTTGAGGTATCGTGAACCGACATTTGTATTCAGTTCAACTGAGTTGCTTTTGGTAACACTCTCAAATCATTTCCCAGGCATACCATCACAATCTCAAAGTCTTCCAGTAATAACATCCAATCCCTTCCGAATCCCCTTCTTAGATCCCCTTCGTAAAAGATTCCCATCCGCATGCTTGTGCTCCGTCCACGGTCTGCACCCATGACAATATCTATGCCCACACTCAACATAATCCCATCGCCATGGCTTCACGTCCTGTTTGCAAACATGTCCCTCATTGGGACCCTTTCTGCATCTGCAGCATGCCCATCCTTTGACCATACACTCAAGATACGTGCATCCGGGCTTTCCGCAGGCGTGATGTGACCGAACAACCGTGAAGTCGACCGAGCCGCAAGGACATTCTGAGCTATTGTTGATCTCTTTTCGAGTGGTGCAGTCGATGTAGCGGCGCTTTTCTTCGTGTCCGCAGGCAAAACTTATCCATTCGCAGGTGCACATTTTGGTGTATCATGTCGCTTCGCTAAAGTAGGTGTTTTTGAAGATGTTGACTTGGGTTCCGTGCTGGCGGGACAAAAGCCGTCTTGTATCCATTAAACTGCGCAATCTACTGATTCAGTGACACAAGCTCGCAGTGATCAACGCCGTTTATCTATCCTACGCGTGTTCCTTGGATTTGGTGCCGGGCCGCGTCATTGTCCGCTTCTCCGTCTTTGCATCACGCTCCATGTACACCTCCACAGTTTTCCCCTGCGGCCAGTCGAACTGATCTTCATCTTTAGTCTGGAATCCGAGTTTCTCGTATATTGGCTTTCCTTCGGGCGTGGCCTCCAGAAAGCAGGGTACCTGTTCGGCATCCGCTCGTTCCAATCCCCAGCGTAGTAGCATGCCTGCTGCTCCCTTGCCCTGCCAGTCTGCGTGCGTGCAGAGGACTTCGAGATAGTAATGCGGCCTATCTCCCATGATCCTGCGGTGCGCCTTTGTCATCGACCCAAAGAACTCGACTGCAAGATCTCCATGAGCCGGCCATGCCTCCGCTGGCGGTGGATCGTCGATTGGCGAGCCTGGCAGACACCATTTTGTAAAGGCCACTACTTCTTCGTCTTTTGAGTCCGAGGCTGTCTTGTGCGTGACGACGAGGAGCTGGCAATGAGAATCGATCAGCTCATCTGAAAAGGTCGCTCCCAAGAAGCGATCCGAGGCTTCCAGATTGGTGAGAAAGACGTTGGTTCCAATGATGTGGGTACCAAAGGCCGAGTAATGAACCTTTAGCATCCCGGGGATGTCGTCTGGGACTGCTGGTCGTAGTTGAAGCGGCATTGTTGCTGATTGCAGAGCAAGACTTGTCACTTAATGAGAGGTGATGGTGAAGATAATCGAGTTCAATTGAATTAACATGACATGATCTTGATCTACAGAGCGCTTTGGCATCAAGCTTTTCACGCTTTGCAGACTAGTTGACGCTCGTTGGATGGATCCTCCCCACACATCTCAATCAGGAAGCTCCCTCACTTATCCCGGTTATTCCACGATCCCGGAGTGCCCTTAGAGTGTATTTCTGAAGAAAAGATACAGTCTGCCGTGATAGTTCCAGGATCGCGCAACGGAACCAGATATGGGTAAGTGAATGTGGTTTATCGGTACAAAATGTGAAGCCATCGGCATTTGTCGTCTGTGTAAGTGTTTGGGTCTTCAGGCGGGTTACAAGATAATACAGTTATCCTGAATGAAATAGACATCACAAACAGTAACTTCTTTTATTTTGTTCAGACATTACCTTACGTAATTCACCCACGTACACTCGTACGCTGTCGTGCTCAGCTTCTGTTTACTCTCACCCTAGATAACTACTGCCTTTATGTTGTTTCAGCGGTATTTTGTAAACACAATTAAAAGAACGGCCTCAGGGCTTTAGTTGCCCAAATATTACTATCTCACTCTCCTTTATCGTTACTAAAGTTTGTTAAAACAGTAAGAACATCAGGTCCACTCCGGTCGGGACTCTGCTCCGGCCAGGTAGTCTGCCAAGTCCGGAGCGGCCCCACATCAGCTTATCATCGAACAAGCGAACACGGGAACGACCAGCTTCCTATCGGCATTTAGGGGAATTCAGGTAGAGATACATTTAAACTAGGAAGATATTTATACGTTAGTATAACATTTTAAGTACTCTTTATCATATTAATATAACTCTTTAAATCCTTTATGAAGTATTATTTAAACCTCTTTAGGGAAGTAACTTTTGTTTCGTTACTTATAATACTAAAACTTAACATAATATTTAAGATGAAGCGAATACATCATAGCAGAATACACTCATTATAATAAGTAGTTTATAATATGGTCTACTTATTTACTCTACTACTTATCGCAGGTTTCGTCGCCATTATTATTATCAGGCTCTTCTGCGTCAGTTGGTTTTTTGACGGGAGGTTTAACATTCACCCACATCCAGCTTTTCGCACTCAGCTGCCGGTTCGGATCGAACAGCTGTTCGCCGATTTGGAGCATATCATTACGATTATCAGGGAATCGGCGCCTCTTTGCTTCACAGGCATCATCTTCTTGTGCTCTCCACATATTAACAGCATAAGGGCCACGCGCCGATTCCCTGAGACTTTTGAACACTTCTCGGGAGTGCATATCCGTTATCTGGAGCTCGCATAAATACCACTAAGACTGTTTACGAATTCTAAAAAGCATCTTGATCGGAGATTCCTCGACTCTAGGACCGTTGTCGGGACCCCTCTGGGGGGATCTTTGTTCTTGAACTCCCGAGGGTTCCAGTGGAAACGTTTCTTGGGCCCGTCTGCGCTTCCGCTTGCCTCGAATTGTATGCCTGGCCCCTTCACAATCAACATCAGCACTATGGTTGGCTATTTGGTTTTGACTGTTGCTATTTTAGGTGCTGCGATCTGGTGTCAGGTCGCGAGGACGCATGGGAAAAGAAGTGGAGGTGCCCGTAGGAGGGGCTCAAGGAAGATATCGGCTCTGTTCGTAGCCGGAATGCTGCAACTGTTGGCGCGCAGGAGGAGGTTGAGCAATTTCCTAAGGAGAAACACCTCGGCCGAAGCAAGAACCGCCTCTAAAACGAGGTCCAGCAGGGTATGGTCCTCTTGATATTCCGGCTGAACGTAGTTTTGTTCAGGATACTCAGGCTGACTGTAGCCTTCGCCTGAATAAACAGCCCATGCTAAGGATGACGGAGAGGCCGAAAAGAGTCTTGGTCGTATTCCTCTGGATAGCAGTAACCCTGGGCTTGCCTTGGGTTCTCATATGCATGGTTTCCATATCCACGGCCTGCTCCAGAACCTCAAACACGTCCTCGACCTTGACCACGGTGTTGTCGGCGGCCTTAGCCACCGATTGGGCAAAAAGGTGATCATATATCTTTTGCTGTTGTACTTGACAAGGGCAAAGCTGTGAACAAGATATTGGTAATTGAGCTCTGGAATGACTTAAACAAGTGGATGGAGCTTTGTCTTTGCGCAAACTTGATCCCATTCTTGAACTATCTGGAAACTCTAAGACACACCGGCCGCTATCAATTCAGCATATATGCTTAGAGTCCCTAGTGTAGACCAAGCTTTCTATCAAATCCAACAACACTCTTAATGAAGGTTTTTGCGTTAGAGAAACAAGCACATGATTCTGTTTAGGAAGTGAATAGTTTGATATGGTGTTTAGATGCCGTGTTTTCATCAATAACTAGTTCATCAAGACTGTTCCAAGGCTCGTATATGCAGTGTTCCCTGTTTCCCAATGCCCCAAATCACGGCTCAATCTTCTCCCATATCTCGCGGAGGATCCACGTACTTTACTTCAGTCTCTGAGTGCTCTCTACGACGTTTTTCAGGGCGTGGAAGCGGCATTCGTATCCTTCCCCGTGGCCGGGGTGCTACTGGACGACCGGCAGTGAGCTGCTGTAGGGAGCGTTCCGCCTGCGTGTTTGTCTGGGCGCTTTTCGTGCTTTCACTTGTTATCGGAGCACCAACGGCGTCTGATACCTTGTTGCTACAGCCATTCGGACGAAGAACACCCCAGTCCAGGTTGCAGCCAACCATGACTGTGCCTGGAGCTGGAGTTGGAGGTGTAGCGACGATTATGTGCATCTTTCTGTCTGGCATCATGTTGTATATATCGCCAAGGCTCTGAATGTTATTGATGGTAGCAGCCCACGCATTGTTGAGACCAGGAACTTTAGCGATGACGTTGTCTTGCTGCTTGACGTTGATGGTCCTCAGCACAAGACATGTAGCCTCATCTTGAGGGTCGGGCTTGAAGTTCTGGAGCTGCATGCTGTGGACGAGAGCGATTCCAAGCTTCTTGGGAGGTTGAGGGTCATTGCGCTGCGCTTCGTCATCGCTTGAGACGATCTCAAGAGGACTGTCGTCGTTGAGGCGGTTGTAGGGACCCGAGTGGCGGGTTCTTCAGTCGCTTGAGGTTTGTTGCTTTGGCATGTTGTCGCTGATGATGTTGATGGAGTGAATTTTCCTGGGCGCTTGCTGCTACTCCCTTCGAGAAAGATGTTTAGGAAGAAAGAAAGAGTGTGTGTAATCTAGGTGTTAAGGAAAAGCAATGCTTGCCCTATCAATGAAGATGGATCAGAGCGCAATGATGTACGAGTTTGGTCCTGTGGTTGCCAGTGTCAAAGGCCGGCGCGCAACCCTTTGGCCATTTGAGCTTACAATTACTGTCCTGGGCTCAACTAGTATTCTTATATTCAGGCTCACTTATAATCGCAAACACACTGGATACGGACATTACTAATTTATTCTCTGCATTTCGGCATATCCGCTGCTGCTGTTGCTGCGAACGCAGCTATTGATCGATTGTGATATGTAGGGCAGGCCTGGTGCTTGGACGCGAGAACGGGTGACTGTCCCGGGAATGTGATATAGTTCTTTGTTCCATCATTCAAGAAAGTCGCAAGAAAGTCGCAAGAAAGGGAAAGCATTCACCCGTTGGTGGACGACTAACGTTCGAGTGTTTGCCAGCTGCCAGCGGCCGTCAAAAGTCGAATCATTCACCTTGGTCCACCTCTCACCTGTCTGACCGAGCAAACAGTCACTTCACCACTTACCAAAAGGATTAAGAATGAAGAAGCGATCCTCACTCGTCTCCCATCTCCATTGTTGGAGACAATACCGCAACGCCATCATCAACAGCCATCAAGATGCCCAAGCAGCAAGGCTATCGCCGCGAACCTTACCACTTCAAGGCACCGCAGTCGCCCGGCATTACTCTAGTCGACAGCATGTGCCTGAGAAGCATCGAGACTGGCTCTGGCACACCAGGCCTCAGGGTCGTCAACAACAGCAAGGGAGGAGGCCAACAGGACAATGTCATCGCCAAGGTCCGGGGTCTCAAGAAGACATGGGCCGCAAAGATCGACAACCTTCAAAGCTTCATCGACATCTACAAGATGATGCCTGGTAACGCGCTGAGCATCATCGTCGCTGTTCCCCCTGTCGCAGCACCTGAACAGGTCACCACCAGCACTCTCGAGTGGAGTGTCCTCCAGAACCAAGACACTGCGGCTACAAAGGATAAGGATGGCAGTCAAACATCCACAGCCTCGCCCACAACCCCCAAGACCGAGGACTCAGCCAATCAGTCGAGCCCAGAGGATCTTGCCGCCAGCTTGGATTCGCTGGAGATCAGCCCTGAGCAGATTAACCTCTTGGCATGAAGCCTTGTTGTGAGTAGTGGGTATTGATCCAAGAGGCTTGGCTAACCTATGTCTTGTGCAGTGACCCCAACACAAACAGGGATGCAGACAAAGCAGGGTAGCTTTGTAGTATGCCGGTCTGGGTCAGTGGCCTTGTCTCAAGCTGGTGATGCTGTTGAACCTGTAATCTGCAGAAAGGACAATGGGAGGAATAGACCTCTGTACTTTATCAGTTTGCACGTCTACCTAAATGCGCAGGATACCCACGCGTCAATACGAAAACCTCGCGAGCTTTACTTTTGTCGGACTTTTTTTTTTTTGCTTTTTATTGTTGATGCGATTACGGGATCGGGCCGTCGCGTTTAACGAAAGCAGGGGTGGTGTCTTGGCAGGGCCCAGGCGCCAGAGCCGAGAAAAGAAGACCTGTTAGATATCTGCAGTCGACAAGGCATTAGTAACAGGGTCCTTTGAACCGAAATTCGTTGCTGTAGGAGGCTGAATCATGTGAGACGTGAATAATATCCAAAATCTCTCGAAGAGCCTGGCTATCCATGTTACTAAGAGGAAATATAAATCAAGGGCCATATCCAGCATCTGGCGACATAGACTGTCGGTAAAGTAGCTATCTGACGTAAGGTATAGTGCACCGTGTCTTTGTTGAATGTCCTTATCCAGTCAATGACGCCATGGGGCTTTGGTCTCTTCAAGCTGCGAATAGGAGATACAACATGCCTCTGGTGTTCCACTTGACATACTAACAGGGTTACTAGCTTCATACCTTGTAGTTCATCTTCACACGATGATTATAGAACCAAGGCATGTCCAACGTCGGAGACGACCTACTGTTTTGATAGTTGTACAGAGGATGAAAGGCATAAGAGAGCGACTGATGGCAACCGATATCCTGTCCTCCTCACTCAATCTCAGCAACATCAAACAGTCAACATTTCAACTTACTTATCTACTCGTAAACATGAAGTTCCTCTACCTCGCGAATTTCCTCGCCCTCGCCATGGCCGCCCCCAAGAGTCTCTCCCTCTCACACTTCAGCGACGTTTTCGACCCTTCTGATTCTTTCCTTAAGGGCATATGGGAAAACGCCATTTCCTTCAAGGACGGTGGCACCCTCAGATCCTTTGCAGTTGAGTCTTTCGAGCCAAATGCCCAGAGCCCCTCTTGTACCGACCGGAAACGCAAGAGATTTAGTCATTGTATGGCTTCTTGCGGTTATGGCTATACCATGGGATGTCGATGTGGCGGCTGCACCCAGATTTGCGGTGAGTGTTGGCTTTTCGGTTTGAAGGATAGAACTTACTGTCCTGATAGCCGAGTCTTGCGATCTAGGGGATGGCTGCTAGGTAGACTTATTTCGCGGCCTTTTGGTCTGTTAGTTTAGGGTATACGCGCCAGTTATTATGTGTTAAGTTAAAGTTAAAGGCATTATAGAGTCTCGGGACTCAGACTGTTCTAGGCTGAAGGGATTTTATAGTCTACTGGTTACTCGGCAGGACAATTACAGCTATAAGAAATGAACACCGTCTTTACCGCACCATTTAGAGCAACAACGAAAACAGATAAGAGAATTCATGGTTGTAAAGCCTCGTTTGATATAAGAGCCTCGTCTTCTGTTATATGTGAGCGAGTTGTGTTGTTCCGCCTCAAGCTGTTCAAAGACGAGTCGTGGGAGATTTCGTCAGTGTTACTTAGTATTTCACATTTCGTAGACATGAGACAAGGCTTCGTCGTCAACACCAAAGACATGCTTCATGCATAAGTTATTGTGTACCATGAGTTGATTTTCTAGCTCTTTGTATCTATCACCAACTACCCTGTGCTTGGCCATACAAGCATATCCTGACTCAGGTGCTAAACCACGTATTTCTCTTGTTCCGCTTCAGTGATCAATGAACCGGCAGACAATCGATGTATGTCATTTGATATCTTGAACTGTTGGAAACTACCCGTGCTGGTCACCTCTCTCAAATTACTCTTTACGGGCCGACACAGGCCGACTTGGTTCAGTTGGATCACCGTAAAGTCTCGATTCATGGTGTGACGGAGGAGTTTACTTACAATTGCCCGGGATAGATCATAATTGGCAAGAAGGGAGTTTCGCTTTCAGGCTCACGTTATTCGCCCCTTAAAGCAATACCCTGTAACATTACATCCGTTCAAACGAGATCGTATTTCTCAAATTTCTAGTCATACGTGTCATTTGCCGAGCCACTCGGGAGAGTAGTGCCACTCGCCCATATAAACTGCTTCTTCCTATTATCCGTCCTGATATGACTCTGGAAGGCAACCCAGACCGGATAAGCTTCTCCTTCATAGGACTCAACTGCATGATCTCCTCTCACATACGACCATACCTATTAGAGAACTCCGGGTCCCGTCTGCTCCCCTGTAGATAAGCTAATAAGGGGTGGATTAGTAGTTGGGTCGGTGACGACCAGCGAATCCCCGCTGTTGTATGTTTTTGCCCCTTTTTGCTTTTGACGACTTCTTTTTGTACTTGAGCCATACATCTAGTCTCTAAATACCTTTATCACTGTTTGTTGTCACCTATGGAACTTTGAGGTGATGTTTGACTTGGATCATCTACGTTGCTGGTCTCCTCTATCAACTTCCAATTACCATTCATGATCCAAGACTCTGGGAGCAACTATACATGAGCTTTGAACCTTATTTGAAAGACATCATGAGGGTATAAGAGCTATTGCCCTAGCAACGTCTTCTCGACCGCACGTCTCACTCTATTCACCTTGTTGACACAGTCATCTCACTCCTATTCAAGCAACTCCTAGGCTATGACCGAACAAGTATTTACATCTTATCGGTCAATCTCTCCATAGACTCTAGACACGGAACGTTTTGTCCCTTCTGTCCTGTCAACATTCCCATCGGAGCCGCCGATAGACATGGGTTCAAAAGTACACCGAACGAATAACTTCCCTTACCTCCAACGTCTCTACATCATCTTGCACGCCTCTTTTACAGTTATCAACTGCCATATTGTACGGAATCCCTTCTGTTTTGACTCTTTTGGCACCAAAACTCGCATCATGAGGCGGCGCCAAAAACTCAGATATCACTCTTCAGACAACATTGCCTCGACGATTCCTTACAAACTGAGTTTCCAACCACTCCAACGCAAGCCTCTCGCCGAAGACATGTAAACATGGATGCTAAGCTCCTTTATCTGCATACTCGCACGTCATGGTATCTCACCGTAGGCCAACAACAATAGGGCACTAAATTTCCGTACCTACATGTAAGGATTTTGGAAGCTTCCAAACCGTCAAAACATCAGGCACTGTCTCGCGTTCCTGACGGTCCAATGTGCGGTCCGAACCCTACATTTGGCCGATCGAAACAAAGACAATATGGTATAAAGTAGCCATTGATCCTGCGTGAATCTTATCCAGTCAACCCACTCTCGTTTAATACTCCTGTTTTGTTCGTTATACTGTTATTCGTTGCAGCATCCAAACCACGACTAAGTTCATCTTGGGGCCTTGGGGCTTCTGGTCTCAATAACCCCCATCCTCATATCATCTCCTATCCATCAAGTAACTATTTCATATTAATTCATCCATAACCACCATTGACTCTTCACATTCTCTTTGGTAATATGATTCTAAGGTAAGTAGACAATTCCATCCCTTACAGTCATACACTAACCGCTATATAAGCACTCTACGAAATCTCTTCCGCCGCCCTTCACCCCTGCCTGCTTCTTCCCTTGCTGAGCTAGACAAGCTTAAGCTTGGAAACAAGGTCATCCAGCCATCAGTCAATACGTGGAGTGTTGTGCTTCACTGCTATCTACTAGAGGACTTCGTGTCTACCAAGGAAAAAGTCGACAGGTGGGCAACCAGTCACTTGACTGACCCAGAACTAGCATGGAACTTTTACATCAACATGGGCATACGCCGGCTCATGAAGTGGTTCGAGGCCTCGTTTGACCATCGTGTCGATCTAGATAGGCACCTCCCACCCCTCGACGTGCTTCTCGTGTGGCACGCCTTTCTGCAGAACCCAGTTGAATGGAACAAGTTCGTGGACCAGACCAGAATCGACTTCAAGGAGTGGGATACATCCGCAATGGTGAGCAAAGGCCATCCATCGGGGGGCTCATCTAACTATGCTATAGTATTGCAACATTGACAGTGGTGTGCCTGTGGTGTTCACGCCGTCTCCAAGTTCCATGAAGATCATTAATGATCTTTATGATCGCCATGACGTATCCAGTCTCATGGACTTGTCCCTTTCGTTCCTCATCTCGAACAGACCAGACGATACAGCTTCAGATTCGGTGCAGCTTGACATGGACAGACCACTGTCTCATACTATAAGAACTCCCGACTCTCAATTGGCTTTCAAATACGATTTTCACCAAGCCGTTCAGCGCCAACTTGAGCTTGCAGAAAGAGTTCTCAAGTTCTCTTGGCACCGAATGGGCGGACCGTTTGGCACCGGCCAGCGGGAGTTCAAGTCTGCCATCGAGCGATACTCCAGGTTCATGACTCTGGCGCAGTCCCAGCCACGCATGCGGCATATGAACATCTTTCAGGGTGTTAAATTCCTCAGCTTTGCTCCTATTGACGTCGACCTTGTTTGGAGGACGCACATGCTCACGCCCAAGGAGTACCGTTTGTTCTGCAACAGAACCTTTGGAGGCCTGGTGCACCGCATTCCAAGCCCCCTTGATAGCCCTCAGGCGGAACACACCGCCCGAGATGCCACATCTCAGATCTATGAGCACATTTTTGGCAAGGAATACATCTTGTGTCTCTGTTGGCCATGTGTCCAAGGGCGGAAACCCGACGATTTCGGCTCGCTTAGTTTGGGAGGGCTCTTCATGTCAGTAGTCAAGACACAGTTGCCAGAGGAGAAGCTTCACATCGAAGCAACTGCCTGCAGAAGACCTCTTGAGTTTGCTGGCAAGCATTGCCGCAAATGTGGCACCCACCCGCAAAGATTCTGCCGGGACAAGGACATTGTTGAGACACCCAAGATAGATTCTTCGACTCCTCACCAGCCGCAGGCCCGTCATGTTCCAAGACTTGTGGCGTCCATCATCCCCACACCTCTGATTCCTATGCCATGGAGTGAGGTTATGATTGCTCCGCCTCCAACGTTAGGGACGTCTACTCGACCTTCTCGAGTACCGGCCCGAGCCCCTATGCGGTCCCTTATTCTATCACAAGTTGAGGAAACCCTAGTGTTGCGGCATTATGAGAGCGAGATTGAGCTCCGTAATGACAACCGAAGCAGGGGCACAACCCCTGATCTCACCATTGGATCTACACGCTCCGCTGGCAGCGATGATGAAGATGGCCTCAGCAACTACGTTTGGGACGAGCCCTCGAATTGGTATCAGATTCCTCAGGTTCCTCCGATTCCTCCTGTAGGCCGCACAATCACTCCCCGCACCTACAACAGGAATGTCGCTGAGGCTAGAGATGAGCCAGATGTTCGGCAGCGTGCTAGAGGGTCGACTGGCCCAGAGCCTGGGGAGTGGTTGGCTGGCTAGAGTTGCAACTGGCACGAACAAGCCATGTCGAAGGGTAGTTGCTGCTAACGTTTCACCTACATTTCTGGAGATGACCATTAAGAACAGTTACTCTAGCGATAGACTTGGACGACTTGGCGTAGGTCGCCAAATAAAGGTTTTTTTTTTTTTTTTTGGCAGAGCTAGAGCTTGTGTTTCTCAACCCTAGCTTGCCATGAGCCTGAGTCCACGTGAAACTGGGGAGGAACGTGGAATAATATTGACTATACCTTAATGTGCATGATTGATTCAGAATGAAGTCAGTGGATCGAACTTTGACTCAGCGTCGTCCACTACAATTCCTTGCAGCCGAGACTGACTGTTGGTTCCTTGCTCGTCTGTAACTTCGCGTGCTCCGGATGCTGCGTTAGTCTATATGTGACTCTTGGGGGTTATAGCATAACTAGCAGTTTTAAAAACTTACACATCACTTGGGATCTACATTTATAGTCTCAAGGGAAACAATCAACGGCTCAAGCCATGCCTCTTCTCCCTCGCAGTCCCATGTGATATCTGAGACATGCAGGCCGCCGAGGGAGCATCACCACCACCACAACCACCATCACCACCAACCGCTTGCAACAAGAAGAGTCGGGCTATTAATCGGGAGGGCACAAGGCCCGACCCATCGACGGAAAGAAAAGCGCAGAGGCGAAAGAGCCAATGCGTGGCGTGCACACCAACTCTCCAAGCGCGGTAACCAAAATAAATAAATAAAATAAAGTAAAATAAAAAAAAATAAAAAAAGCAATGTGTGTCTGTTGGCTGCTGACGGATTGCGGCGTTTCACCCGCAGGGCGCTGTGGATCTTTGTTTTCTGTCATCTCTGCCCTTAACTCGCATGTGGAAAGACAATGACAGATGCAGACGCCAGACAAAAGCAATGTGAGATGGTCGTACTATAGGGCTCCAGCTACCGGATATGAGCAAGGAACGAGATGACATGTCCGACAAAAGGAAAAATACATAGCTGTTAGACTCAAACATGGGATATTTCCCAGTGATTTGTCAATTGCTACAAGACTTGATGGTTTGATTTCTCTCAATCATGTCTCCAAGTTGCATCCTTGAGGTATCGTCGACAAGAATGGCTGCAAGGATCGACATCTATGAATAGCACCCGCAGTCGGCGCCAAACATGTGTCAAGAAACACCACATTCCCGCTGAGAACTGTCCCGTCATGATGAGCGCACTCCGCAGGAAATATAGGCCCTGTCATGAGGTGGTGGCTGGCATCCAGCACCCATCGACCTTCTCAGAATTGCATTGTCTCAGGGCCATGCCTTTTTCAAGTCCGTGTCTGAGTGATAGCCGTAAGACAGCGTGGTAGACCACATGGAAACAATCTTAGCAACGACGCAAGGGAGAGTCGCTCAACGGTTCCGAGAGAAACATGTCAATGGACTGTAACTATCATAGGCCAACACTGCTCTCCCTTTGCCGAATTGGGTGTGCCAGCAACCGTAGCACAAGGCTGTCGTTGCTCTTGATGAAAGTTGAACCTGGAATCTGTTAACCTCCAAATGCCCAGTGATGCGACGTAGGATCAACGTACGGAGTCTGGGAGTACAACTTCAGACACAAAGTGTCGGGACATTTGTCTGGGTAATTAAATAATATCCTGCGACCGCATTGGGTTTGTGACACCAGGACCCCAGGTCGTTGGTGGATTTCAAATTTGGTACCGCGCAGGGCTGTAGGACGGTTACATGGGAGGTCCCTAGTGAAGGGTACTTGCAGGGCGCTTAAAACCTGGGGTACTTGAAGCTGCTTAGTAGCTCGGGGCATGAAGTTCAAAGACAGAAAGATATCGTTACCCTGAGACTATTGAATAGTTGCCACGCGGACGCTGCCAATCTGCACTATACAACATATTAGCAAGCATCAAGACTCCCTCGAGGTCTGGAAAAATATTGAGTCTGGGTCATGCTCCTTCAGAAACTTGTTAGTGTCAGCAAGGAGGTGTATGAAATGTGACAGTGTTGAGACTCGGGGCAACTCCCCATCCCGATCGTCCCTTGCCTCTGTTTTGACTGCCCTGGTAGGCCTGGCAGGGTCAACGTGTCTCCGCCACGATGGCACATCAAGAGATCGTCCTAAGCTCTAATGTGATATCTTCTTACGTACGTGTGGGTGATCAAGCATGCATCGTGTGAAGGGGTTTACTTCAAGATCAGGCATCCACATGAGATCGTTGTCTCCTACGAGGGCTCGGGCCGTGATCCTGTTTAGCCGTCAAGGCTCAAGTCGAAGGTAAACGACACATGACATTTTCGACAGCCCTCAGCATAAGTGACATACCCAACTTGAGAAGGAGGTTGGATGGATGCTCAGCGATTCGTTTGGATTGCCCTAAACAGACAGCTCTTTCAATGCAATATGCCCTTCAAGCCAAGATCAGGGCGGTCCAGTAGTCACTGGCAGTTCTCTATGGGGGAAGCTTTGGGGGTTTCGCAATACACTTGCATGAACAACCCCTGTGAATAGTCTTTTGTGATGCTGACTGGGCATAGCGATCACTGCGAAACTGACGATTCTGATCTGAAGCTATTATTCGGAGTATAGCAATCGAACATCAGACATGTTTTGCAATGGGTAGTGAAGTTCTCAGCGTAAGAGATGACGTGGAAGACAGCTTGTTTGCCTCTAATTGTTTCCATAGGTCACGCCCCCCTGATCCTGATCCTGATCCTGATCTTGATCCTGCTGCAAAGGGGATCACAGCATGTCGCACACCCACTAGCTTGGCTGTGGTAAGCTCAACGGCCCGAGTTTGAAGCTTTGGGGGGTTGGCAGTGAGAACAACTGGGCTGTTGGAGGCAAACTATTCTCAAATGAGCGGATTGACAAGAGCCTAATGCAATACCCCCATTCAGTCAACCTTTGAAGTTGACAAACAGGATGAGCGAAGAACTTGCCGCGGCACCCACCCGTGTATCCAATATCCAGGGCCAGAGCTTCTTGAATACCTTGACAGATCTCGAGTTGGTAAAGCTGGGTTAAGGGTCTGACGTGCCGACGATCACTCAGGCGATGAACTGATTTGAGAAAGGATACATGCAGTAGATACATGTCAAAGCCTTGACGGGAAGTTCCGGTCATGGAACCCTTGAAAGAAAATGCTTATGTCGCTCTGTATAACATGGGATGAAGTCGATCAAGTTTCCCTGACACGGACCAGAGTTGCCCAAAGAGGCAATCTCGTCGTCGTGTGGGGACGTACAACGGTCTGCAAGCTTAGGGGCGCCAGGCTGTCGGGCAAGGGAGAAAGATGTGAGATACAGTACCAGAAGTACGTAGGGGATGATAGAACAGGACATGGAAACGGAACATTCCGCTGACAGGAAATGAATCTATCCTGAAACCAGGATTCTACTCGCCAGAATGGGGTTGGCGAAGTGGATGAAGCCGAGCACGATGATGGTGCATGGCCGAAATATGCAGACAAGAGGCGCAGTCGCTCTGCTTAGGTACATATTGCTTACAGTACCAGTCGCGGATGTATTAGTTTGGTGTGTATCTGGAGGTCGACCACAATGGCAGGTGCTGGAGATTGAAAGGGTCTCGCTCGCATCATCGGTTTGTTGACCTCGGCAGTCGTAGCAGCGACTTTAGCTTGGTTAAGCCTCAACCCCAAAAACGCGCCCGCGCATATTGGGCCAGGCTAGGCCAGACTGAGCAAGTACCAGAGCGGAACTGCCATACTTGACATGTTGAGCAGAGACGCAAGAGATTAGAATCAGGCCATCATGACGAGTGGATGGGGGGTGTAGCCCCCAAATCGAGTCTAATCCACATCTCGCGTGGCCGACGCCTTGGGATGGCAAGGCAAGGGTGGCCCCTGCTGATCGCCGCCGTCTCTGAAGATCACTGGAAAATCCTCGTGGGATGTTGGTGCTCCTGGGTTTCTTTTCCCAATTAAGGTGCATGGCTGATCATCTAAGGACACTGGCCAATGGTAGCTCGGAGATATCCGTCAGGGTGGTTAATGCAAATGAACTTGGTCATGTTTTGCGAATCGATACTTCAAGATAGTTGCTGCCGACGTATAAGCAAGGTATCGTACAGAGATGGCGGCGATGATGCTCAAAGGAGTGTGATCTCGATAGTGGCTTGTCGGGGGGCCTTGTTCCGTCAGGTTTGGAAAGCTAGAAAGCGGAAGAATCGGCCACCTGAACAAGGGAAGCACCTGAATACCGATGAAAAGCACTGAATCATGAGAACGGAATCAGCAGTCGGTGAGGCTGTTTCGAGTTCCGTGGTGCGTGTCTCTGAATTCATCTCCTCTTTCAAGGTACATCCCATCTTAGTTGGGCTTTTCGACCCCAGCTGATTAAGCAAGTGCCAGAGGGAGTAGGCTGTCATTAGGCTGGCTGGTAGCTGCTAGTTGCGGTCAAGACCTAACTGACTGATGATTAAACGAAAAAGAAAAAAAAAACGATTGAATTACATGCACCTTCAAAAAAAAAAAGTGAGCTCTTGGACTAACATGAGACCTGGTCTACAGTAGATGTAATTTGTGAGCCTCTAACTCTCCAGGCGTTTCAGGGCGTAAGCTCGCTTAAGGCTCAGGCAAGACAGTCTGAAGCTAATGCCAGCGACTGTCCCGAAATGGTAGGAGAGGTGTGGGTGTGAACCCAAGTCTAAGTACGACACCACTTGACGGAGACCGAAAGCGAAAGCTAATGTAAGCCTCCTTCCATTGAGGCTTGATTTCCACGCAGCCCAGCCAGGTCAAAGCTTCGGTCCACTGCAGGATAGTCCTTCCTGCACGCATCTCTTTGCGGTCGTGCCTGGTCTGGTGTTGATGATGGGAAAAAGCAGTATTATGCATCCCTTTCCCATGATTGAAATCCCTCAGTGCACTTGCCATAAGATGCTAATTTCCAGAAGATGAGGCAGGTACCAATGCGACATTACTCCCTCTTCCTTATTGTGTTGGTATCTGTGGCAGATTGCATTACAACGCTTACATAACACTCTTTTATCTACGTATGTAAATAGGTAACTAATCCCGTCTCTTCATCACCGCGACGTTTGGCATTTCCGATAACCTGTGCACAAGACTGGATGCCGATCGACAGATTTTCTTCAAGCCCAAACCTTGTTCTCCCGTCGACGAATTCTGGAAGTGATCCTGGCACCTAAAGCCGCCCCTTGCCCAATCACATTTCAAAACGCCCATCCAGCTCGCACCAGCTTTCATCATCCCGCTATGCTTGCCGGTCGGCTGGTACCCAAGCTAATTTCGGTACATACGTAATCAACGTGTCCTGTGCGTGTCCATGTGAAACTACTAGGCAATGCGCCAATCTGCCTGCTCGCTAGCACCCTTCCGCTTGACAATTGCCTTGGGTCACGAAACAAATGCCGAACATGTCACCAAAAGCACCCTTTCAAGTCCTCCGCTCACCCTCAGGTGCTTGAGTATGCATTACGCGTGATTAATTAACAGAACATCCACTCGGTACGTTGGAGGCTAAGGAAACAAGTGTTGTGATAGGCCCTGAGACCTTAATCCTAAGTTCGGAGAGCCCGTCTTCACACAGAGTTCGCCCTGTTCTTAGTTCACGACGCCTATTACTATCAGGTGTCGTCAACTACCCTGTCAGTCGATTATACCACCTCAAAGATCAGAGAGACTTGTGGCTGTCACCACCACCAGAGACATGTTTTAAATGTTACGTCACCAGCTCGACATCTCTCGTCTCCTTTGGCTTCTCTCATCAGATCCTGAAAAGGCATTGTCCTCATGCATAGAATTGGCAGCCAGAGCGTATCGCTTTCAGAAATCTCACGAGACTTACGCGACTCATTCACAACTCGCAGCTGGCTTAGAGTACCCCGCCCATCACTGGCCATCATCCCACATACATAGTATGTATCCCACACAGACCACCGACGGTCAAGCCGACTGTGCCTCAGAACTACCGTCGCTGCTTAATGGAGTTGTCGTTATCCGTACCTCCTACATATCAAGAAAGACTTGAGACTGTCTACAAGGAGCTAGCCATGACGTACCTCAGCATTGGTACGGATAGGTATCAGATAAACCTAAGCATGCCCGTTTCGTCGGTCAAGCAATTACTGTTAGGTCTAGGCCATTGCCCAGGATCATCAGGACTGGGTTGCAGCCGTGTGGTTGAGAGCCAGGAATAACTACACAAGCCAGGGTTCCTACTGACTCTCACATGGAGCATTGGCACATACATAACAACCAAAGACCAATCATTCCAAGTGGCATATTCTGCGTATCAACAGAAACCGAAGACCCCTACCGTATGCGACACCACGAGCACGGTAAGGCTACGCTACATATGTTGGTGGTTATTGTTGAAAACAGCTTCGGGAAGACAGCGTACGTCTAATTCCGCTTGAATTATATCTACGGTAGATCATTTGGTCTGACGTGTCTGACAGCGCGGCTGCAATCGCATGGCCAAAAGTAAAATAAGGGACTTGGCACGTGTCGTTACTTGTCCTTGACCCGACGGCTTGTCTGGTTTTGTCTCAACCGCATTTGCCAAGCTTCTGTATGTACCGTGGGGAAAACATTGACGCGCCTGCAACCCGGTCAAATATTTATCAACCCGGCAAGCCCATGTTACTGTCGTTGGCTTGGAATTCAGATGAAACGCTTGTGGAAGTCTGGCTTCTGGAGCCAGGGATCTGATAGTTACCATCGTCCTTATACGCGCCAACCACGATGCTCATGACTCGCGGACTGGAGAATCATGATTGCTGCTCTGAACCACCGGTTTGGAGAAGCGGACAGGGTAGGGCAGGGCAGGGCACCGAACGATTGGCTTTGTCCCCTGTCCCATCCTCATGAAGAAGCTTGGTCGATCACTGCACACCCACCTCCTGAACCCTACGCCAAGGAATCCCGCCAGTGTAAGCGAGGAAGGGGAGGCGCCCGCTAAAACGACGATCATCCAATTTAGCCTGCTTAGCCAGTGACGACACAAATGAAATCGAAGGACGTCGTTGACCACTGTCCAGCGCCGTGGAGCATGGCCGCTGCCCAAACACCAGTTGAACCAACACATTACCCTATGTTGACACACCATTGTTATTATACCACCAACAGGCCTCGCCTATTAAGCCACGAAACAAGCGTGGCACTCAGCCAGTTCCTCGCCTCTAACAATGGCTGTGAAGATAATCAACAAAAGGGCCAGAGATTCCTCGAGGTGACGGAGCAGCGAACAGGCGGTGTTTCATCTGAAGATGGCTCGGTTATAACTTGAAACGTTTCCATGTATATATCAAGGCAACAAGACGAATGAGCAAGACTTGAACCAGCCGGCAAGCCATCCAGCAACATACGAAACAATGACCGCAACTCTCGATCGATTATTAGACATTGAGTCAATTATCGTCTGAAGACACTTGGCCATCACCTCGAGAGCGGGCGCCGGACCAGCTCTGGGGTAAGCTATTGGAAGCATTTGGGACTTCTACACGCAAGCCACAGCGACCGACCAAACAGGGATGGAACGAGAGTTGAGCACTAAGAACGGTTCTGACAACCAAAAGAGGAAATCTCTCTCCGAAAGCCGATGCAGCGCGGCGGCCGGGATGGCACGCTTGCTGACCAAGGTTAGTAGAAAGACACCCTATCTCGGCCGGGCGCCTGTAATTCCCGGCGCCGGGAGGTCAACTTGTGCTGGGTTTGGGGCTAATGTCACCATGCACAAACATTTCCATCTTATTCGGCGAACTCAATGCACTGCACGATCCGCTGGGATGGGAGAGGGTAAATTTCGGAACAGAATGCAACTGTCTTCGATGGCATCGACACAGGTAAATGAAACCCCACGAACGCCATGTTCAGGACTGGGGACAGGGTTGGTTGAGGACGACTCTACATATATACGTACCGAGTATACGTAGATATATCGGCCAGCCTATCGACCGTTTGACCACGGGGCGATCCACGAGCATCCTGGCGCATGGCCAAGCATTCTACCACACACACTCGTGGATCTAACTCACACCCACCATCTCAGAGCGCTAAAGTAGGGTACCTAGATGCGCACCTCGGTATCCCACACACCCTGGACCCAGGATAAATGCAAACCGCCCCTCCCCTGCTCAAGATCACCACGAGAGTCGTCACAGCATTTCCTTGAGTGGGGACTTCACTGCCGGGACAAATGTTCAAGACAAACTCAAGAGGCTAGACCCATCGAGCGGCATCAGGGAACCTCCCGGTAGCACCCCAAAACCCTTGCCCTTGCGCCAGACGATGCCCTTCAGTCCCAGGATTTGGCGCACCGGTAGGGCTCCACTCCCAATTTGTGACAGCTGCGCTTGAAAGGTCCTTTTGGAGGGGGGGCGTAGGCGCATCAAACGAGTCGACCGTCTTCAGATCTGATAGACGGGTCTCCTCCACCCTTTGACAGGTTGCTTTCCCGCACCAAAGACTTACTTAAGTTCCCAAGCCCCCGACGACTCACATTTATCAAGAGCTTCTACGAACCTCTTCACATCCAACACGACTTTAAATACTCAATAGGCCTTTATTAATCACTGCCAGTGCCGCTTCCTCATTCGCCTCCTAATACTCACGATCCGTTAAAAGGCACGGTACTTGTCTTTAATACACTCACTTGTCACCACTGGCTTGACTGCTTCGATTCTACTCACCAGCAGAGCAAAGCCTGGTTAATCCCGAGACAACTCGCAAATGCATACGACAACTGCATCTTTCATGTCTGGTCAATACACTCCTCAACAAGAAACACACTTTATCCCTCGACACAAGCCGCACCCACCACCTTCGCCCCCAATGGAGGAATACAAGTGCTCTCTGCCTTCCATCTCGAATCTCTTGGGCTTGGCTGACGCCGGCTCACCCACGAGCGAGTCTTCGCCTACCTCACGGCAACATTCTCCCCGCTTCGAAGGTCAGTGGCTCTGCCGGTTGACTAAAAGACTGGTTCACTTACAATCCCACAGTTCCTCCCCCTTCACGTAGCCGAGCTGGATCAGAATGGGCAAAGTCATCGCATCGCGGACTTCCCCCCACTCCACCTATGAGCACAGATGCTTCGTTTGAGAGCCTCAGTTCGCCTCCAAGAAAATCTTCCAGTCAAACGTATCCAGGTTCAGCCCCAAGACCTTATTACTACGAGACGACGCCACCCCTAGAAGCCGATGTACAACGTCAGGCGCCCGTTGCGGCCATTCCTCGAGCAACTCCTCCCGGCCCGGCTCCCTATGCTCAGCATCCTCATCCCGCAGCCTACGCCAACCCACCACCAGCAGGTGCTTACTACCCAGCGGCACAGGCGCCTCCTGCTGTGCAGCCTCAAGATATGAGCCCTTACTACCAGCGTCCTCTTCCCCAAGCGTACCCTCCTCCAGTGACCATGCCAGTACCTGCTCCATCTGGGGCCAATCCTTGGCAACACCATCATTATCTCAACCCAACGGGTGCCGCGGCATTCCCGCAAAGCCAAGACAGGTATATCTGCCCGACTTGCAACAAGGCTTTCAGCCGACCCAGTAGTCTTCGGATTCACAGCCACTCTCACACCGGAGAGAAGCCATTCAAGTGTCCTCATGCTGGGTGTGGTAAAGCTTTCAGCGTTCGCAGCAACATGAAGCGCCACGAAAGGGGCTGCCACAGCTTTGACTTTAATGGATCGGTTATCCGAGGTTGAGGGACAATATCTCCCATACGATAATATGTCAGGCGAGGAGGGATGGATTTGACAGAATTCTCAGGGCGGATCCAGTATGAGACGAGTGCTAGTGTTATGACCTGGATGAACCTGGTCTACAACAGGTTATGAGAACCCTGGTTGGACGCGTATATGAGGAACTACGGATTGGCGTCGCGGTCAGTTACAGAAAAGTGGGAGGAAAGGAAAAGCTACATTCGCTTCACGACAATGGTCTGTATTATTGGAAGTTTGGTGTATCCTTTTTTTTTTTTTTTTCTCATTGTTTACCGGCGGAATTCGTCGATTATTTTTTGGGAGGAGCTATGGTCATTTTAGACGGCGCAGAGTTGGTAACTGGCTTGAGAACCTAGCGAAGCATCCTGTATGGCGTTTAGGCTGTTAGTAGTTGATTTGTTTTGGGATACGATCGACCGAAGAGAGTCGAGAGAGATATGGCAAGGGGGCCAGTATGGCCATGAGGAGAGAGGTCATGAAGCCTCAGAATATATCAAAGTATTATGATAACCGAGCACCGCAACTGCGCATTTGTCACTTGACTACGTGTGATTTAAGCCTGACAGTAGTAGCTCGGTGTAATGATGTACCGACAATCCTGTTTCTTTTTGAGTTTACTGTGCCTGGTCGTAAGTAGATGAACAGACTGGGGTAAAGGGGAGGAGACGTTGAATGAAGACAGGGTAATGATGTGAGGTGTATGCACGGGGTGCAGCAGGCACCAACACGATGGAATCGGCCGATAGACAAGGACTGGAAGATGAAGAGGCGAAAGAGGAAGGACAAATGACGGATTAATTTCTGCAATCCATCCAATGTTTGCGTTGGTTTGAAGTATGATTGGCTGGCTGGACGGAAATGCTGACCGCTGAGGTGACGACCAGGAGACTCCCTGTCGTACATAGACAGGTACTGTATGTAGGTTCATCTAACTACAATAACAATTATTAACGTTTACTGGTGTACTACGTAAGGGTTTACGTTGCATGAGTCTTCGCCCAACTGAATGGATGGAAGGGTAAGGTATGATGAGTGACGTCGTTGACTTGGCCGACACGATCAACAAGATAGATATCCGTAGATCCATTGTTTATCGTACCTTGTATAATCTAGTTAGATTAGTGTAGCAAAGTTCCGTGGACAAAGTTCCGTGGATATGTCGGAACGGGACCAACTCCAAAAGTGACCCGAGATATTGGATCCTTTGTTCCTAACAATAACGATGACAATGCGTCGGCCGGAGTATACGTCGGCGTACTATGTCGACGGGAGAGAGAGAGGGTAAAGAAATGGTAGGGGTGAACCTGGGGTTTGTCAAGGCTGGGCGGACCGGTTCGGGTTGTTGCTCCGCCTGCCTCGTGTCTTCTTACGGTCAGTGTCTAGGACATGGGCTTGAATGATCGACTGGCTGGATCATTGACAGGGCAGGGTAGGATAGGGCAGTACAGGGCAACAGCAAGTACACAGCCGAGGGAGAGGAGGAGAGAGACATAGATAGATCTTCAAAGACATGGACAGTCGGCGCCTGAGACAAAGCCGGCTGATGCTTGACTAGCATCGGAGTAAAGAACTTGGAGGATATTACCAAGGGACTGGACCTGAATAAGGGGTCACGAAAAGGATTCCTAACAAAGCATGGCGTAGATCTGCTAGCGGTGTGCTACTGAGCTACTGTCAGCTACTAGAGGTAGACAGCGCGGCACAGACCAGAGACGGGACCTGACCTGACCTTGACATTTCCAACGGGCTTTTGCTTTTGCTTTTGCTTCGGCTTTGACTGTGGCCTGGGGGAGGCTGGAATTCCATCTACTATTTTCTTGGCTTAGCTTGGGTTGGGTGGTTGACGATAGCCTCAAACGCTCTTGTGATGTGATGCACGTCCATTCTGCATGTCACCAAAATTGACTCGGATATGCGGCCAGTCTGTACCTAATTAACTAGCACGCACGAACTTGTGCATATGTAATGTAGTATTGAGTATCGATCATCGACTCATCATAATAAAAAAAATAAAGTGTAGAAAGGGAATAGAAAAAGAGAAGAAACTTGATTCCATGCACCTTTCCCAGGGTCCCCTTGTACAATTTTGACGACGACGTTTATTATTATTGAAAGGGGATCCCATCAATACCACGTTTTTCTTCCCTTCCCCTTCCCCTGCGGGGAGCACCTTTGCGGTTAGCTAACGGGCGCGCATGGCAGGGATAGAGGGAGTGAAGAGTTCAAAACTCTAAAGAATATAAGAGGGATAGAAGAGAAGAAAAAAGAAGCCAGGCGACGTTGATTGGAACGAAGGTGGAAATGATTGCGATTCCGGGGTGATGCTTGTTAGAGGACCAGAGCAGTGGGATGGATGAGATCTGAAAGAGAAGATGCGCACAGAGGAAATCAATGATGCGCTATAGATGTACATGAGGGTACTGGATACGCTCTATAGTTTGGGGGGAGATCAAAGTATCCCACAAGTACATATCCATAAAAATAACCCAGTGCCACCCTCCAAGTGCTTCCCGACGGTGAGGATTCAGACGTTGGATGATGCACTCACTCCCGCCCGTCAAAAATCCCGGCTCTGAATTGGCGCTTCCAGAGATCCCATCCCAGGGGGCGTTGGCTCTTTAGCGCCCACGCGCTAGACCCCAGCGGGCCAGAAGGGTCAAACGCCCGTTCGAGGGCACCTCGTCCAGGGGAGGGGGGTAGCCTCTTAACAGCCGCAGGTGATCCCCCCCCATCGCTTGGGAG